>WNWK01000325.1:512500-555594 GCA_009830355.1 Cherax destructor | reverse complement strand
CGCCAGCAGCTGCATTACCGCGCCAGAAGCTGCACGTTCCCGTACGCCAGCAGCTGCCGATCGTACGCCAGCAGCTGCACGTTCCAGCGCCAGCAGCTGCAGGGCCCTTCGTACGCCAGCAGCTCCCGTTCCGTACGCCAGCAGCTGCCCCGCTTATACGCCAGCAGCTGCCTTCCCGTCGCCAGCAGCTGCCCTTTCCCCAGGGTACGCCGGCAGCTGCCGTTCTCATACGCCAGCAGCTGCGTTACCTAGTACCCCAGCGGCTACGTTTTTGTACGCCAGCAGCTCCCGGGGTTTTTATGTCGCCAGCAGCTGCACGTTCTTACTTACGCCAGCAGCTGCACGTTTTCCCGTACGCCAGCAGCTGCAGGGTTCCGACCCCCCAGCAGCTCCCGGGGGTTCTTACGTACGCCAGCAGCTGCACTTCCCGTACGCCAGCGGCTCCCGGTTCCCGTACGCCAGCAGCTCCCGTTCCCCGTACCCCAAACAGCTCCCGTTATTATGCACGCCAGCAGCTCCCGTTCCGTACGCCAGCAGCTGCACGTTACTTACGTACGCCAGCAGCTGCACGTTACTCATGCACGCCAGCAGCTGCACGTTACCTATGTACGCTAGCAGCTGCACGTTACTTATGTACGCCAGCAGCTGCACGTTACTTATGTACGCCAGCAGCTGCACGTTACTTATGTACGCCAGCAGCTGCAGGGTTCTTGTACCCCAGCCCCCGTTTTAGCACGCCAGCGGCTCCCGTTCTTATGTACGCCAGCAGCTGCAGGGCCCCATGCACGCCAGCAGCCGCGTGTTGCTTACGTACGCTGGCAGTTGTACATTACTTAAGAAACGTCCAGCTGTCAACAGGTTCAGAAAAACTTCACTTCCTTGGATTCAAAGCTTTTTCACCTCGATGTTGAAAAGATCTTGATCCCAGGAACTGGACCTACGATCCCTTTCCTCGGAAGAAACACGATTAACTCCTTTTTCTCCAGGAGTTTTGGGACTCCAATGGTTTTAGTCTTTCCCGATATTAAAAGTTATTTATAATCACATATAATATAATATTGGGCCGAAACGAGACAATTTATGAACGATATTTAAGGAATAGTTAAGTTTGTATCTTACAGCATGACACACACGTGCCTTAGCATTGCTTACAGCATGACACACATGTGGCTTAGCATTGATTATAGCATATGACACATGTGGCTTAGCATTGATTATAGCATTACACATGTGGCATAATGGGTTATATTATAAAGAATTACATTGATAATTTCACAATAACGAGAGAGAGAGATAGAGAAATAGAGAGAGAAATAGAGAGAGAAATAGAGAGAGAAATAGAGAGAGAAATAGAGAGAGAAATAGAGAGGGAGATGCAGTTTGAGAGAGAACATGTGTAGGTAACGAAGAATATTACTTCAGTAATCTATTTGCATAGTGATTTACAGAGGCAGGATGTCAGGGATGTCTGTCTATCTCTACTAAGCGATTAAAGTCCTATCTGTTGTTGTCTTGATATTTATTATTATTATTATTATTGTTATTATTATTATTTTATATTATTATTATTATTTTATAGCCCTTTTCCCAAGTCATTGTTTCTCTCTTCCCTCCTTATTATTATAACCCTTCTAACAACACACTGTTTCTCTCTCCCCTCCTTCACACCTTTATTTCTTCCCTCCTTCACTCCTTCCCTTCTTTACTCCCATTCTTCACTCCTTCCCTGCCACCCTCCATAACCTCCCATTCTCTTCTCACTCAAAGGTTATGGATTCTCAACCTTCTTGGCCTCTTCAATTAACCTACAAAAATAAATACGTGATTGCATATTTTGCATTAATTAACTCAAATTTGTTTAATCCTCTACATTTTCCTAATCAAATACAATCAGTTTATTAACTGTACCAAAGACTGCAGTTACAGTGTTTGGGTTACGAGAAAGTTAATGTGTGTGAATAATGTGGTAAATTTTAACTTAGCGTTTCGTGATGGTCTATTAGGCTTAAACTTATCGAGTGCACAAGGGTTATTAAGGCTTCATATACCTGGAGTATACCTGGAGTGTGTTCCGAGGGTCAACGACCCCGTGGCCCGGTCCATCAAACGAAAATTCTTTAATTCTCCATATAAGGATTAAAGCTTTTGCTGTGTGTACACTAAGATATACACAACGTTAGGTGTATTTTCAGTGAGATACACCATATGATGTATATACAGAGAAACAAATACACATCACGGTGTATATACGTTGAGAGATACTCATTTAATAATCAAAATCATTTCCCTTCTCCGTCATTGTTTATTAAAATTATACTTAAGTCATCGGTCTCAGGCTAGAAGAGCTCAGAAAATCTGTACCTAATGGCGTAGGGGGTTCATATCTCCCCGTCTATTCTAAACGCCATGTGTCTCGGTGATTGAGGATGGAGAAGATTGCACCCAATAGCATGCAGTCCTGGATACACACAACATTACCCCGGATCTATCTTAGCTAACGATGGTGAGTCAGTGTCTTGTTGCGAACATGCCTGGAGATCAACTGCCCCGTGTTGAGCAGGAGCACCGTAGTAGACCTCCTCTGATACGATAAATGTGTTAAGGACTGAAACCTCGTCCTTCCTCTTCCATTTTCTTTATTTAGTTGTGAGTTCTTTCATCTCTTATCTCGACTCCATCACCCAGACTCTCGATTTTCGAAAATTTTGGCATCGATCTCGACTGTCACCTTTCTCAGCATCGATCTCGACTGTCACCTTTCTCAGCATCGATCTCGATTCTACTCTCCAGATTCGTAACTCATCGATCTATTGACACCGATCTCACTCAATTTTTGAGATGAAATTCCTCATTGGGTTTTATTTACGGATAAATAAAACTGCGAATAAGAATGTCTTGCTTCAGTGCTGCTTTGATGCCAATAAACTCTTTCTAATCTTTTTTACTGTTGGCTTTCTCTCTCTGATACATATAACGAGGTCGTTGTAACATGTGTTGATGTGTCCTCGTTAAGGAGTCGTTCGAATATATTGGGGCGGCTGAGACGCTGCTTACGTAGATGACTAGACAGTATCACACGTTCTATATATTCTGAAGAGCATCTCTCTTGATATGTATCCAGTGGGATCAGCAGAGTATACGCATAGGAGGGTAATATATTTCATGTGCTTACACACACATATCTGAAGATGTGTGAGGAAGCACATGAAAGCACACAGGTGTTTTTTTTTAATTTCACTGTGGTGTTATTATAAATTTGCAATCACGTGTTTGTGATTTCTTACACGATGCCAAAATCATTATTGAATATTAAAGTCTTCTTGAAAGGTGGTGTACATAAGACACAGCCTTACTGACCCTCGTGTAGCCGATAGGCTTGAAATTTAACAAACTAACAAGGCCAGTACATATATCAGTGGTTGAATATACCGACAAGTATGTTAATAACAGACAATATACAGTTTATGACATCTTATTGAGAAAGCGTTTTGTTTACCAGGACAAAACCCTAATCTGCTTTAACCTAAACTAACCTAATTTTAACTAAAAGATGTGTTTGGCCCTACTTTTGTCAATGATGGTCGAAACTTCTAAACACAGTGGCATAAATTGTATATTGTGCCATATTAAGATTCGAAGCTCTTATTTTCTCTATAGAGTACATGCTTCCCGTCGATGATGCGTGGAAAATTTCCAATTTCCGACACAATGAATGCTACCCTTCCTGCTTGGTGTCTTGAGGTGCAATCTCCGCCGTGTCTTCAGCGTCACTCTGTCGTACCCGCTGCCAACCTCGTTTTCTGTCAACCTCTTTCCCCTATCAACCTCTTCTCCCTGTCATCCTCCTCCTAGATTTAGTCAATTGCTTCTCGCTGTTGCTAATAAACTTGACATTCTGACTGGTGGCGGATCGTGGCTAGTGCTCGCTGCCTCAGTGTTGAGACAGATGTCACTTGTCTTGACTATTTTTTCTCAGAAATTTTCTGTCTTGTTCAGCGTCAGACCAGTCTGTAACCACCCTGAGACCTCAACCTCAAACCAGACCTGCCTCAGACGAGCCTCGAATCAATATCTTTTTCATATGGATCATTTTCGCTGTCTTATTCCCCGACCCAAGGGTGTCTCTTCACTGCTCTTTCTGCTTTTCTCCTCGTCACAGTTCTTGCATTCTCCTCAACTTCTATGTCCCTCGTATTCGTCAGTTCCTCCCGCTTCATCTCCCCGTCTACCCTGTTTTGAAGGCAGGTGTTGTCAGGATAAGGTCTCCTCAAAGCCATTCTCACCCGTAAATTTTTGTGTGGTAAGGAGTGTGTGGAATGCCGCCTGATCTCTCAGCTCCATTACACACGGCGACGCTATTGTCTGAAAATTAATCTGTTATTGCATTCTCATCGATCAGTAATTTAGTGGACTATGGAAGGGACACGAGAGAATTTTTTATCTCAGGGATACAAAACTCTGGTGCTTACTCACCCTTCGCCACAGCTTCTGACTCTGGATTCCCGACTCACCCTCTAGTGACGGAAAGATCCAAACGGTCGTGTGTGTTACATACGACTGCAACCTTTCGAGCAGAGCGTGGGATGACTCTGTCTGCATGCGCTCCGAAGTGTCTTCACCTGATCTCTGCTCTTCGCTCTGGCTGACAACTTTCGTGGTCGTGATGTTGGCGAGCCCAGGCGTCAAACTGCGGCATTCTGCGCTGCGATTTTTTCTCCACTCGCGCCTTGATGCATGTTGATAGCTTGTTGCAAATGTGATTAGTTCTAGTAGTGGAACAAGACGGCAGCAGCTGTCCAACGAGCTGTTGGTAGCGAGGTGATCTGTTAGATGAAGAGTGAGGGTTAACGGTCGCCTTAAGGGAGGTTAGGCGATTGAGGCCAGGTGAAGGAAATGATGGGGCAGGACAGGTGAGGTGGGGGAAAAGCAAGTGAAATGGATGTGGTAAAGAGTCAAGTAATGGAGAGAGAGAGAGAGAGAGAGAGAGAGAGATTGAGAGTATGTATATGTGTGTGTGTGTGCACATATATGCTTAATAAGAATTGAGGAAACCCACGTGGAGACAGAAACAGTGTAAAAGCAACATGAATATTTCGATCTCTGAAATCACCTTCAGTACGGAAGAGTGAAAGAGTCTGAGTTTACAAAGTGAGCAAACCTAAAGGTGACATACATGTTGAGGAGGAGGGGGACCACTAAACTTAATGTAACGATGAGCGGAATAGCTGGACGCCAGGTTGGATAAGAACCTGCCCAGCATGGTCCATAGGCATATTGCAGTGCTCCTTTGCTTTTACACACACACACACACACACACACACACACACACACACACACACACACACACACACACACACACACACACACACACACACAAATCGATAGAGAAAGGAAGGAGCAACCGAGGGAGTGGCGACACGAAGAAAATTTTCTCCAGATACCTCTCAGAGCTCAACCGTGTCCGTCTCTTAGAAAACACAGCTCATGGTCCACCTTTTTTCACTTTCTTGCACTCCCCTGTCTACAATGATAACCCTGACCTTTCCCCTTTTAACACTGCACACACCAGCGCAAGCCTCACTGGCTCTCCCCTCCTTACAGACGAGCAAGAAACACAAACTGTACAACACAAACCAGAGCACAATGAAACACAAACTTCGGAGTATCATGCACAAGTACAGATGAAATATCAAATATCAGAGAATAGCATGGACAGCAGAGGTAACCCTAGATATAATAGTTATCACAGACACCAATCTAACTGCAATGATGTAAAACTCAAGCAGGAAATCAAGTAATGAGGATAAAAAGCGAATATAACGAAGAGGAAAAAGATGCACTGCTAATCAGAAACTTGTGGAGTTTTGAAGAGTTAAGAGGGACGAGCGGAAATGAGTCAAGTGACACAGTGGGCACAATAACAGTGATGTAAACAAACATGTGACCAAAGTTAATGATTTTGTCTTGTAATATGATTATGGAAGGGAGGGGAGAATGGTAATCGTCATACTGTACAAGAGAAGGAAGAACTGAAGACAATCTTGTGGGTTGGTTGTACAGAGTTGGTGGAGGAATTGTGGGAGGGTGTGAGGAAGAGAGAGTGAGAGGAAGGAGAGTTATTGTGGGTGGATGGTAAGAGTAGGAAATGTGGATGGAAGGGAAGAATGTGTTGTAGGTAGGTGGTTAGGTGGGTGGAAAGGAGGTATGGAGGGAGAGTGATTGGATGGGAAGGTAGGAAAAAGTGAGAGGGGAGGAAGGGAGGGTGGCAGAGTGAGAGATGAGTGGATAATATTAGAGGTAGGTGGTTGATGGGGTAGGAAGGAGGGAGGGATAGAGGGACGATAGGAGGATATGAAGAAGAGTAGGAAGAAGCAAGGGTAGTATTGTGAGTGGGCGGTAGTGAGAGAGGGATGGAAGGAGTGGCGAAAGGAGGAGAGGGTGAGAGGAACGGAGGGAGGAAGTGCAATAGCCTCCCTGGCTATCTCTTCCTGTCTAGGCAGCGGAGAACTTACCCAGCTAACCAGCTATTTACTCAACATTGTAGATACAAGGTATAAAATTACGGAGCTCTTCAGTTATGACTGTCATTATACCTATATTCTGCTCGCTTGTACGACTATAATGACCTGTATCATGAGCTGCACGTAAAACATTTTCAATTTCCTCAAATGTAACACCTGCAGTAGATAGAAACAGCGCTGTGGGTGCTACGTTCACACAGGTCACACACTCCACAGACCATTTAGAAAGCAACACCGTGTGTTTTTGCCTTTGTTCAGCGGCGAGTAAGAAGCCGTCACCGTGTATTGTAGCCTTGATTCAGCATGCAAGCAGTCAGTTATAGATGTTATAGCCTTGGTTCAGCGAGTAAGATGTCAGTACCATGTGTTCTAGCCTTGGTTCACCGAGTAAGATGTCAGTACCATGTGTTCTAGCCTTGGTTCACCGAGTAAGATGTCAGTACCATGTGTTCTAGCCTTGGTTCACCGAGTAAGATGTCAGTACCATGTGTTCTAGCCTTGGTTCACCGAGTAAGATGTCAGTACCATGTGTTCTAGCCTTGGTTCACCGAGTAAGATGTCAGTACCATGTGTTCTAGCCTTGGTTCACAGAGTAAGATGTCAACATATGTTGGCCTCTTACAAGCTGAACCCTGGGTTCAGCGTTTAAAATGCTTGTACCATGTGCACAAGTGTAAAATGCCTTAGTTTAGCGTGTAAGAGGCTGTGTTATATCTTTGGTTCAGCGTGTAATAGAAAAGACACTTTATATTCTGTTCAGGGCATTTATTAACGGAATAGTTTCGCCACGAGTGATTTTATACAGAGTAAGCTAAGTTAATATAGTATGTGATAAATAGTTTCGAAACCGACGAGTTGAAGATTGAGACACTTATGCAACATATGGGAATCTTTGTTAAGGAAACGTTTCGCCACACAGTGGCTTCATCAGTCCAATACAAAGTAGAAATGGGTAAGGGAGAGGAGGAGTTTGAGGTAATCAGTCCCTCAGCCTGGAATCGATGTGTTCAGTCCATCAATCTTGTAGAAAGTACAGCATAGGGCGGTAGAAGTGGCTTATATACTGTAGACAGGTGAGTGGAAGCAGGAGGAGGCGGGATCGTAGTGGAACTATCCACTAGTGTAGTAGGTTTTCGTCCAAAGGTTGGACAAGTTGTCAAAACTTTGGACGATTCCAGGCTGAGGGACTGATCACCTCAAACTCCTCCTCTCCTTACACCTTTCTGCTTTGTATTGGACTGATGAAGCCACTGTGTGTCGAAACGTTTCTTCAATAAAGATTCCCATACGTTGCATAAGTGTCTCAATCTTCATTAATGGTCTTGTCTAACTCCCACACCACTAGGCCTCCTGTCTGTCTCCGGCCACGCCTCTTTCCGCCCCCCTCTTCTCTCTCTCTCTCTCTCTCTCTCTCTCTCTCTCTCCTTGTATGACCTTACCATTGAGGCAGAAATTCCTCCCCAAGTCTAAAAGGGTCATAACCTCAGTCAGGAAGAAACACATATAGTGCACTCCTTGCATTATTAATGTATTGACGTTTCGCTCAATGTTAAGCCAAGCGAAAGTTGTCAAAATAAAGACGTGATCTAAGTATTCTTTCAATTTACATATCTGTCGGCCCCTTTTGCCAGTCATGTCTTCTTTAATTCATGGAAGGTATAAATAAGCATACAACAAAAGGAGACTTTTGTTGATGGAACGTTTAAGTAACATGAGGCTTTACTAAGTACAATAAAGCCTCGTATAAAAGATTTATATATGGGACACGACGTACTGACGCAGATATGTTACACGAGTCTTATTTTTAACCACTTAATCTCCTTTTGTTAGTCTTATTTTTTACCACTTAATCTCCTTTTGTTATACGAGACTCATTTTTTTACCACTTGTCGCCTGTTCCATTTTTCAACTACTTAATAAATGTGAACCTATAAATACACTTTGAGCTCTCTTTTTGTCTATTTGTT
This sequence comes from Cherax destructor, assembly GCA_009830355.1. Lineage (NCBI taxonomy): Eukaryota > Metazoa > Arthropoda > Malacostraca > Decapoda > Parastacidae > Cherax > Cherax destructor. Next base: position 547,106 of record WNWK01000325.1, on the reverse strand, counting down.
AATTTCACAGCAACAACAGCCGTGAAGAACCGTAAATAAAATTGGTTGGTAAATTACGGAAATGTTGTAATCAAAGTTGTCTGACATGACGTCCAACACAGCATGTCAGTGTAGGTATCCACAAGGTATTTTAATACCGAATTTTATTTTTTAGCATAATATATGTAAAGGAAAATTATGTGATTTACGCAATACGACGTTGAATTATATAATCTGAAATAGTACAGGATAGTACACCTTTTGAAGGAAGGGGGGCGGGGTTGGTCTAGAGGCTGGGGAAGGGGTTGATCTAGAGGCTGGGGAAGGGGTTGATATAGAGGCTGGGGGAGGGGTTGATCTAGAGGCTGGAGAAGGACTTGATCTGGAGGATGGAGAAGGACTCTTAATGGAAGAAACTGGAGCCATTTCCCTCTTGGATCAAACGTAATTACTCCTTCCCTCTCTCTCACTTTCCCAGACTCTGTATGTCTATTATGATACCAGAAAAGATCCTGGATATCAAATATTTTGATTCTACAAAACATGTATATTCTAGTCTTGATTACTGATTTATATTGATATTATAATTTTAATCTTGCACCAGGAAGTAGCTTTTCATTTATAAAATAAAGCACAATAAATCCATCACAGAATCCCAGCCCAATAAAAAAATAACATAAGCTAACCGACGGACCTAGTCAACTTCGACTGGAGTTTGCTCAACGATATTCGAGTTAATAATACAACATCAGGAGAACGGAACATCAGGAAAACGGAACATCAGGAGAACGGAACATCAGGAGAACGGAACATCAGGAGAACGGAAGAAACAATATTAGTTTCTGGGCCAAAGTTGCCACCACAGATACTTCTTAAAGGACTAGAAGTGAGCGGAAGGGTATGGCCAGATGGTTTGTTCAAGGCAGTCCCTTCATGAGAGATGCCTTCATGCTAGTGAAGGGATGTTGATCCAAGAAATTGCAGCTACTCTTACTGTGTGGCCCACACGGGTTTAACGCTTCTTCTTGAATATAATATTAATCCAAGTATCGGCTGTTTTATGGAAAAATTAAGCAACTGAGTCACGTTCCACTGAAATGTGAATGTGGGGATCTTGATGCCGGTGAAGAGTTCTTGATGCGTGGAGCTGCAGTTTGTTTATCCCCTTGAGGGTCTAGCGCTTCTCCGAGTAGTTAGTGTAAATAATGATCGCCCTAATAGCAGTATCGATCTATGAGGAGGTAGAAAGATAGACAGGGAGAGATAGAAGATAGATAGACGGGGAGAGTTAAAAGATAGAAAGATAGACGGGGAGAGTTAAAAGATAGAAAGATAGACGGGAAGAGATAGAAGATAGAAAGGATATAGAAAATTATGCAATTTTGCCTTAAGGGAAAACATTCATTAGTGAGAAAGGAACCAACTAATCCTCACTTAACAGTGTTCTATGTCTCATTGCCCATTAATGATTTTTAAATCTCTAATTTTGGTATATCTGAAGTCTTTCTCAGCAGCTTGGAGTCAAAATTCTACTTATTTTAACTTAATCGCACACACACACACACACACACACACACACACACACACACACAAGGCTGACCTCCCATCGTCTTATCAGTGAGGGTCTACAAGGCGAGCCGTCCACATTGTACACAGACATTGTATCAAGTCTTATCGAGATGAAGGCAGCGTTAAGACACAACACCCTCACAGTAACAACTGATCCCAATCACACTGGCTACTTGTTCCTCATCGCCGTAGGAATCCTACAATCATATTTCCATTTGCTTTCATTTTGACGTGAACCTGAAGCTTTAAAGAATTATTACTGTGTAGAGACAGAAAAAAAGTGATAAAAAACGTGAGTTGTGTGTGTGTGTGTGTGTGAACGTGTAATTACCTCTCTCTCTTCCTCTCTCAGCCACAGTCAGTATAAACACAACGACACAACTCCAGTGCCGTTTAGCAGAACCTTTCAGATAAAGACGTCTCAATTATAGAGACAGAACGTCAGTGACATTCTCCATTTTAACACCAATTGTTTGAGTCATTGAAGCAGAACCAGAGGCATTCAGATGCTCTCTGTGATGCCTTTTACACCACGGATTGTGTAATTGCAGCTTAGAAACGATGTCAGTGTTATTTAAGCAGTGAGTAGTAGCACTATTTTTTTAATAATAATTTTTTTACTATTTTGAGATATAAATCGGCTCTCGGAGCATTAAAAATGAATAATACAATTGCATTATTATTATAATTATTATTATTTTTTATTCTTACTGAGAAACGCAAAATCCATATGGATAAAAGGCCTGAGGATTGTGCGGGGAACAAGTTCAATCCGAGACAGGAAAAGATAACTTTGGTTCCTTTGATGTAGAACTCTTGACAGCCCCACCATTCATAGTTCTCAAATGCGTCATTCTGTCAGTACTCACAGGTATGGTGACGCCTTAGCAGAAATGCCCTGCAGTGCGCACTCTGTGTTCTCTCCTCCAGGCCCAGAATCTGTCTCTGGGTCCTTTTTTCCCTAGAAATGTATCTAGTATATATGTTAAACTAGTAATTAAACTAGTATGTTTATTAAAACCGTATTTATCTTAGTAGATAAAACTTCGTTGTTCGTTCTCTGTGCTGTTTTTAGTTTCACCGTGCTTGCCCAACCATCTGGACTCTGATAAATTAATGCTAAGTGATGCTGTTTATAACACCCCAACTTAGGACGGGTCAGCCTACATGTAGTGGATGTACTCGTCTAGATGTGGTTGTTGGGGTCGAATCACAGCTCCTGTTTGCTTTATGATGTTCAGGCTGGTTGGCGCCAGGCTAGTGCAAGTGTGTATTTTTAGGAATAAAATGGTGTTGATTACATAGTGCACGTATTCCATACTAATGTATGTTTGTATTCTTAGATGTATAATATAGTCCAAAAATCTCTCCCCTCTTCTCTTTTCTCTTTCCTATATTCACAATTTTGGTTGCCCTTTCTTTGATGATAAGAAAATTCCATTAGTTTCCTGAATGACATTAATTCCAAAGTAACAGTAACTCATCTCTGCTGGAAGAAAACCCTCTAGGCTTCCGCACATTATGAACCCTTACTGGTATTCTTGATGTAATTCCTGCCTCACAAAAGTCTCCCAGCTCAGGCTGACAGATTTCATCACTGTGTAAGTGACCATGGGTGATGGAAGACGATAGGGTAACTATATGTAGCTCTGGCTTCCACTTGGTAACTCGTGTAGAATAAAGTAACAGCACACTGCTATATTTTATTTTGGTAAAGCTCACCACCAGGAACATTCTTTTTCTTAGGGCGCTCCGACGAGAGCTCTTTCGCAGTGGAATCCCAAAGAACGCTTTTTTTTTTCCTCTTCTTCAGGAATCTTAAAGGAGATCCTCTCCTTGAGCCGCCTAGAGAAAATGCTCTTCCCCTCGGTTCCCCTTTAGGTTAGATTCTTTTCCCTTGGACGCCATAAGAGAGCTCCTCTCTCCTTTCTGACACCACTAAGGGAGATCCACTTCCCATGGCCCCCCAGGAGCTCCGAGGGCTGATGTTTTGTCAAGGGCGCCGCGGGTGCCCTTGCTCGCACCACCCACCCTGGAGAGGCCCTTTGTTCCGCCTTGTTGGCAGCTCCGGGAGACTGGTGCTTCGCCAGGGAGGAAGGACTATTCCCTCGCCAGAGAGGGACGACTACTGTCTCGCCAGGAAGGAAGGGAAGAAAGTCTATTACCCTAGGGAAGGAGGAAGAGGACTGCTGCCTATCCAGGGAGGGAAGACTATTGCCTCACTAGTGAGGAAGGACTCATGCTTTGCCAGGGAGGGAGGACGGACTGTTCCCTCGCCAAGGAGGAAAGGAGGACTGCTGCCTCTCCAGGGAGGGAAGACTATTGCCTCACTAGTGAGGGAGGACTCATGCTTCGCCAGGGAGGGAGGGAGGACGGACTGTTGCCTCGCCAGGGAGAGGAAAGGAGGACTGCTGCCTCGCCAAGGAAGATGGGGTGAGAGATTTACCACTTACTCCAAGTTAAAACAGCAACTGTCTTTATGCAAAGCTGTGAGAGTAATACTGCCAGAAACTCCAGTGTATTCTAAATTATGGACGAATGACCCGAATTTAGAGAAAGTACAGAGGGTGGCAGTGAGGATATATACGACGGTGAGACAGTACAAGGGTGGCAACAGGGATAAATATGGAGGGTAGAAAAAAAACTTATACGAGGCTAAAATTTATAGCCAAATTCTATTTTGGAGGATAAAATGACCATAGAGATAAAATACAAAATACTCGGAATATTTGCTAAGAAGAACAGAAACAAATGAAGACCTATGGGGAACTGGCAAGACGAGGCATACATAGATGAGCAAGATATATCAGAATTTATTTTCACTTCAAAAATAATAACAACAGCAACAAAACGTGCCGCGGTGATCTGTCTTTCACACATCCTAATATTACAACGTAAATATGTTCTCACCAGCACATCCCTTGCAGATGCAGGTCAAACATCGCTAAACGTATTAACTGTACCAGTGTGGTTACACCTCGATGCCTAGAATGAGGCTGCATTTTCCAATTTAACCACAGCAATACCTAGAACAAATACTAGATGAATTATATAATAAACTCATTATAGTATTATAATACACATATACCAACTTACAAACACACTACTGCACAATTAGGGCTGAGCGTTTTCTACATTTTTTTAATTCCTTTTTCGTAAACATTGCAAAAAAAAAAGAGGCATACACACACGTCAAAAATACTAGTGTAAGATATTGTAGATCTATGTTAACATCGTCTGCCGCTGCCGGCGAGTTGAAATCACAGCACAGTACGTCAAAATGTTTTTGTTTTTAACTAAACATTGCATACAACTATAGGCCGCCAGTACAATCAAGCCATTGATTACTATTACATGTCTGGATCTTGAGTGTCATCATGAGCGTGGTGTTTACGATTTCATTTTGTCTACCTTAATGCCGACACACAGATGACAGTGACCAGCAAACAGTAGAATTCAATATTTGCAAAGTATTTTTCCAGCTGATTCTTTTAAAAAATCGAGTTTTTGAGCCTAATTACGTCTTGCGGGAGACTATGATAGTACTCCATAACTCTTTGAGTACGCCATTAACCAGGATTGCATTAAATCGCATGCACAGAGTTTTAGATTAAAAAGAATTTGATGCTTGAGTATGTCAAAATTTAGTTTCTTGAAGGTTTATAGGTTTCCTTGTTTATTATCCACAAGGGAATGAGAGGCAGTCAGGTTTGATCAGAGGAAGTGAGAGGTAGATCTAGTTCGCTAAATCAAGAACCATTAACTGGCGTCAAATCTTCTTCCTTGATATCGAGAGAGGTCAGTTTGTTAATGGCATTATTGATCTTCTTTGAAGCCTATAAAGTTATCGACACATTTTGTGAAATTTGGGACCAAAATTGGACAACATATTCAAGGTGGGCTTTGACGAGAAGTTTGTGCCATGTTAATATTATGTCGGGTGTTTTGTGTTCGAGGGAGGAAGAGAGAGACATAATCAATATCTGAAAAATACTAGGACAAGCATCTAATCTATTGGAGTGAAAAGTACGAAAGGAAATGTATAAGAGTAACTCAATACTAGCAATGAGAAAGGAGGCCCACGCATAAATCTAGGACAATATCAACACTTGAGGTCGATGAGGCTTTAAACTTCTATCAGTTGATGTGAGAAATATTGCCGTAACGAAGGTAAACATCTTCAGGGAGAAACTAGGGAAGTTTCTCCAGATATCTTATTAACTGGGATGTAATGACTGTATGAGGCTGCAAACTATAGGTAGCAACAACATAGTTGAACAGGATGTCACCAGGAAAGTCTGAGCCTAGGCGGTAAGAAAACTCCCGAAGCCGACTACAAGAAATGGTTATGTCAGTTTCCTAGAGTCTCTTTTTTAAAAAAATAAGATATCGGACCTTTTGAGCAAATATCCAAAAATTTGTTTGCAGTAGATGAAGCATAAATTTTAGAAATATATCCAAATGTGTACTCCTGGTAACTCCTTTGAGGCCTATTTCAATAGGCCTTTTGTGTGTTCATATGCTCTTGCGCCTTCATCCACAGAATAGGTGTCCCGTGGTTTGGTTGATAACGCATTCACCTAGCACACTGAGTGTCCGGAATTCGATCCTCGGTACTGGTGGAAACCTTGGGCATGTTTCCTTAGACCTGCTACCCCTATTTACCTAGTAGTAAGTAGGTACCTGGGTGTTAGTCGACTGATGTGAGTGGCATCCTGGGGGGTGGCAGTATACCTCAGTGCTGGGCTTTGAAATAAACTGAGATAGGACAACAGCTCTTAGCCTGTAAAATTGATCTGTATAAAAAGAAATAGCCAATTCAGCCATTTTTTTCCTCAATCACCAAATTTATAGTTTTCCTAGGATGACTGTTTTTCTACTGGGATTAATAAGATCTGCCGGTACAGCCAATTAAACAAAGGTTATACCCACATTAGTAACAAAACAAAAAGTATGCCCTCATTTCCAACAAAACAATAGCTCTGTTCTTATCACAAAATAAAAATAGCTCTGTTCTTATCACCAACAACACTAGCGCGTCACTGAAATTGCTCTTCTGTGCAACAAAGCTGGCCCGGCCTGCTGGCCCGGCCTGCCATCTACTTCACTGCTGTCGTCCATTCAGTCTGGCCAAAAAAAAAAAAAAAGGTCGAAGACGCTTAAATAATCATCTGTTTGTGTTTTGCCCCCTTTCCACTCCTGTCATTCTCCGCTTCCTCTCATTATCTTCTCTCACCGCATCACAACCACTGTCATCACAATCACTGTCATCACAACCACATCCATCGCAACTGACCCCTGAGGGGCTGGACAGGCACCTAAAGCCAGTACCTGATCAGCCGGGTTGTGCTTCGTACGTCAGTCTACGTGCGACCAGCAGTAACAGCCTGGTTGATCAGGCCCTGATCCATCGCGAGGCCTGGTCACAGACCGGGCCGAGGGGGCGTTGACCCCCGAAACCCTCTCCAGGTATACTGCAGGTATGCCTCATACTAACCACAACGCCCATGTAGCTGACCACAACAATTCTCCTCCTCCCCCATTAACTCCTCTCCCACCACATGTAATCATCACTCAACCAACAACAACTTTTCCCCCATTAACAACCACTCCTCTCTACCACTACCCCCACTAACAACTACTACTACTCTATACCACCGCCCCCACTAACAACCACTCCTCTCTACCACCCCACTAACAACTACTACTACTCTATACCACCGCCCCCACTAACAACCACTCCTCTCTACCACCCCCACTAACAACCACTCCTCTCTACCCCCACTAACAACCACTCCTCTCTACCACCACCTCCATTAACAACCACTCCTCTCTACCACTACTCCCACTAACAACCACTCCTCTCTACCACCACCTCCATTAACAACCACTCCTCTCTACCACTACCCCCACTAACAACCACTCCTCTCTACCACCACCCCCACTTACAACCACTCTTCTCTACCATCACCCCCACTAACAACCACTATACCACCACCCCCACTAACAACCACTCCTCTCTACCACCACCCCCACTAACAACCACTCTACCACCACCTCCATTAACAACCACTCCTCTCTACCACCACCATTAACAACCACTCCTCTCTACCACCACCCCCACTAACTACCACTCCTGTCTACCACCACCTCCATTAACAACCACTCCTCTCTACCACCACCCCCACTAACAACCACTCTACCACCACCTCCATTAACAACCACTCCTCTCTACCACCACCATTAACAACCACTCCTCTCACCCCCCGACAACACACAAAACACTTCTCCAAGACAAAATCGACCTCTTTGTTTTACCATCACTAACAAACCAACAACCTCTTTATTCTTCCCCATGATGGCCACCCCAAAACATTCAACACCCATTACCCCCTCCAATCACCCCTTTCCACCCTCCCCTCTCCCTTTCCCCTCCTCCCTCCCATCAGTCCTCTCCCCATTACAAAATATGACCAAGCGGAGATAAATCCAGAATCATAAAGCCGGGGTTCTCAACTCATCTTCCTGCCTCTCTGATTGCCATTCACCTGCGGGTTCCTCCATCAGTGCGCTCCGGAGGGGGTCACTGGCGACCGCAGTGATCGCAGCAGGAGTGAGAGAGAGGGAGTCCGGGGCCCCCACGCCCGTGTGGGCGGCGCGGCGGAGCGCGGGTGGGTTTCCTGGGGGTGGGCGGCGCCCGAACGCTGATTCTGAGGACCTTGATGAAATGGATGAGGGTGGGGGACGGAGGTTGGTGTGTGTGTGTGTTAGTTAGTTACCATTTTGTCCTAGGCACATGTCAATTAGACACTAGGCCTGTTGTATGTATGTGTGTGTATGTGTGTGTGAACACTTGAAATGTTTCTGCCCCACCGGATGAACCGCCTCCGTGCGTGAAGCAAGAGCTTTACCACTGCCACGGCGTGTTGTGTGTGTGTGTGTGTGTGTGTGTGTGTGTGTGTGTGTTTGTGTACTCACCTATTTGTGGTTGCAGGGGTCGAGTCATAGCTCCTGGCCCCGTGTGTGCGTGTGTGTGCGTGTGTGTGCGTGCGTGTAAGGGCAGACAGCAGAGGTGATGAGAAGGTATACAAGGGAAGGCAGACAGCAGGTATTGTAAATATGGAAGCTATCTCCCGAGACAAACTGACCCCATTTTCCAACGTTAGTTTATGAACGTTTCCTGCAAGTAGAAAAACAATATTTATCCTTGGGTAAGGTTAGGTAAGGTACAAACTTAAGAAAGATGTGGATATAACTGAAAATAAACAACTTAGAAAGGACAACAGACAGCGTTCAGATCCGCACCAACGTTCAGATCCGCACCAACGTTCAGATCCGCACCAACGTTCAGATCTGCACCAACGTTCAGATCTGCACCAACGTTCAGATCTGCACCAACGTTCAGATCTGCACCAACGTTCAGATCTGCACCAACGTTCAGATCTGCACCAACGTTCAGATCTGCACCAACGTTCAGATCTGCACCAACGCTCAGATCTGCACCAACGCTCAGATCTGCACCAACGTTCAGATCTGCACCAACGTTCAGATCTGCACCAACGTTCAGATCTGCACCAACGTTCAGATCTGCACCAACGTTCAGATTTCATATGATGTGATGGCTTGACTTGAGGGCTAACTACCGTCTAGTTAAGTCTAAATGTATCTAATTAGTTAGGTGACACGAATCAATCCTTGGGTATTTCAGTACTTAGGTATCACTACAGGAAAATATAAGAAGAAAAACTGATAAAATTCTAGTAGTGTTACGAAGTTTCGGAAGTGAGGGAGGAAAGATGTTTGGAGATGTGACGAAACCAGGAAAGATTAAGACCCAGACACTGAACACGACGAAGGAAGCTGTGCAGATGGTGTTCAAGACTATGAAACAGGAGAACAATAATAAAGAGACGAGATGTCTGAATGAAAGTGTCTGAAGGTTTCTGAGGGGAGTGAGGTTCACAAGAGAAGAAGGGACGTAAGGGGCTCTTGTCTGGTTTTGGTTTGGGCTCGCCTCACCGTATGCCTCCTGACCTAAACTTCCAAAGTCTGACTAGTAAGAGCGGGTACTTCCGGTGGAAATGTATGGAACAAAATACCAACACGATGGAAAAATACACAAATGGAGTATAATGCGATCATTTATTGACTCCGTACCGCCCACACACTGGCTTTATCAAGTCACAAAAAGCTGTGGTCACTGGACTATCGGGAAGATTTAGAATGACTTGTTAAAGCCTTTAAATAAGAGAGCTCTTACTGACACAAGCATGTTCAGCAAAGTGTTTTACTCACACAGTAATAATAATTATAATAATAATAACAGAGTTTCTCAAAATCACAACACCAGTAAGATTATCACACACCAAGTACAAACTTTACTACCGGCGTTAGGTTGCAGTCGGAGATCCAGTGAAGAAATATGCATGATTTATGCGGCACCTGTCAACCATAACTTTGTCCATATTCGTGAACGACATCCCCAAAAAACGTACGTTTCAAATCGTATTTATCAGACCTCGGCAACTATTTCCACGGGAGAAGACCAAGCCTTTACTGGGACAGCGTTTCGCTCTGTAGGCCTTCAGGAAACGTTGTCCCACTAAAGATTTGCACTGCAACCTATGTCTTCACTATTGCCAGCAGTACGCAGTCTGAGCAGCCACCACACGCCAGCCGTGGCTGCTGGAGTAGTCGGTCATAAAACTAACATAACGAATATATATATTTATGGTAAATAAAAATTTAATTCTGCTAATTTATATTAATGCATCCACGAACGAATGGTTTTAAACAATGCTGCAACAAGCCAGGATCGTCTTAGTCCAACTGGCCATCAGTTCTTCAGACATCAGGCTATGAGCTTGGACATATTCAACAGTCTTGTGAGAGCGTGTTAAAAGGAGTGAGAAGAGGCAAGTGGTTTTTAAGATCTGACGTGCTGTTGGAGTGTGATGAGAGTAACATTTAAAGGGATTCGGGGAAACGGGTTTTTCCCTGAGTCCTCTAATCATCCAACTATTCACACAGTCATACATCTCTGCATCTAATCATTCATCCACTCACCCATTCATCCTGACTCTCTCCAGTCATCTTACCTTTCATCCAATCATCAACCTCTGCCTGCCACCAGTGTAACCCACTTCAGCTTTAGAATATTAATGACTAATATCTAAATGAATCTTGATGACGTAAGCATGTAACTTCAGACTCTGGTCTGATGACCCAAGCTTGTGTGTGTGTGTGTGTGTGTACTCACCTAGTTGTGGTTGCAGGGGTCGACTCATAGCTCCTGGCCCCGCCTCTTCACTGGCCGCTACTGGGTCACTCTCCCTGCGCCATGAGCTTTATCATACCTCTTCTTAAAGCTATGAATGGAACCTTCCTCCACTACATCGCTTCCCAAACTATTCCACTTCCCGACCACTGTGTGACTGAAGAAATACTTCCTAACATCCCTGTGATTCATCTGAGTCTTCAACTTCCAACTGTGTTCCCTTGTTGCTGTGTCCCATCTCTGGAACATTGTCTCTGTCCACCTTGTCAATTCCTCTCAGTATTTTATATGTCGTTATCATGTCCCCCTATCTCACCTGTCCTCCAGTGTCGTCAGGTCGATTTCCCTTAACCTCTCCTCGTAGGACATACCCCTTAGCTCCGGGACTAGTCTTGCTGCAAACCTTTGCACTTTCTCGAGCTTCTTTACGTGCTTGACCAGGTGTGGGTTCCAAACTGGTGCTGCATACTCCAATATGGGCCTAACGTACACAGTGTACAGGGTCCTGAACGATGTGTGTGTGTGTCTGTACGCCCCTATTTTTTGTTGCAGGGGTCGATTCGTAGCTCCTGGCCCGTTCTTCGCTGGAAGTTACTTGGTCCACTCTCTTCCTGCTCCAGTAGCCTTATCGTACCTCTTCTTAAAGCTATGTATGGATCCTGCCTTCACTCCATCACTCTCCAGACTGTTCCACTTCCTAACATCCCTATAACTCATCTGAGTTATGAACTTCCAGCTGCGACCTCTTGTTGCTGTGTCCCATCTCTGAAGCATTCTGTCCCTGTCCACCTTGTCAATTCTTCTCAATATTTTATAAGTCGTTATCAAGTCCCCTCTATCCCTCCTGTCCTCCAGTGTCGTCAGGTTGAGTTCCCTTAACCTCTCCCCGTAGGGCATACCCATTAGTTCCGGGACTAGTCTTGTTGCAAACTTTTGAACTTTATCTATTTACGAGCGAATTCGTCAGTCCATTGAAAATATTGTGATTTTAATTTCCACGTGATAACGTGTGAATGTCTCTCATAACACTGATAATGGGTTAGGCGAATATTTTTTAGGGGGTTTGGGTTTGACAAAGACGTGTCAAGCATGGGCCAGTAGGCCTACTGCAGGGTTCCTACTTTCTTATCTTTAACTGCAATAGAATCTATTGCCTACATTAATGGAGAGGGGGCTGGGCTTGTTTGATACGGGGATACCTTTGTTGATAATTGAGGTAGCGGGGGCTGGGCTTGTGGGATACAGGGATACCTTTGTTAGATCATTGAGGTAGAGGGGGCTGGACTTGTGAGATATCATGCCAGTCAACGAAGTACAGTGCTTCTTGACTGATAACATCAATTATAGTGACACTATAATATCTAGTTAACATGATTCTGGGGACAGAGTGAGAAATTGTCATGTACTAATTATTATAGTTCTTAATGGCATAATTATGATAATTGCTGATAGTGTAATGTATCGGGGAAATAACACTGATAATCCCACCGTTTAGTCATCGCTATAAGAACTAGCAAGACGTAACGCTGTTATGATTATCATTATTATTAGTAGTAGTAGTAGTAATAGTAGTATTTATTACTGTTATTATTTATTTTTATTGTAATTATTATAATTTCAATTACGTATTATATATTCTACTAGTAATAGTCCTCTCAAGGGAGGTTCCTTGACGCTGGTGAGAGGCTCTTGATCTAGGGAATTGGATCAATGCTCCAGTTCCTTGAAATGAGCCTGAATACCTTCTATCACCCCACAGGCGCTGTATAATCTCTATGGGTTTAACGCTCCCCCATAATAATAATAGCACCATTACTAGTATTAGTATTATTAATGTGATCCAAGTATCAGGAAAATATCTCCAGTATCTTGGATTAAAAGCTGATACCACTGACGTGACAGTTTTTGAGAAGAGAGTTTGGGAAGGGAGGTATAAGTCGCAAATTAATTATATGAGTGACGGGTCCTGTCAATATGTGCATTCTCTTGTTCTGCTCGATGGTATCAGTAAAATCCAGTGCGGCCGCCGCCACAATCCTGCGCTTCGTTCTATCCTCCTGATATATCTGAGGGGCTGCTTCCCAGTTCTGATCTCCGTTCTTGAGGAGTGGAGACCACATGGGAATAGTTATTGCAGTGAGTTGAAGAACCGTAGAACTGATATATAAATCTGGATGGAGTGTGAGGAGTATATATATATTTATATATATATATATTTATATATATATATATATTTATATATATATATATATATATATATATATATATATATATATATATATAAAGTGAACATAGATAAGAGTAAGGTGATGAGGGTATCAAACGATTTAAATAAAGAAAAATTGGATATCACATTGGAGAGAGGGATTATGGAAGAAGTAAATGTTTTCAGATATTTGGGAGTTGACGTGTCAGCGGATGGGTTTATGAAGGATGAGGTTAACCATAGAATTGATGAAGGAAAAAAGGTGAGTGGTGCATTGAGGTATCTGTGGAGACAAAAAACGTTATCCATGGAGGCAAAGAAGGGAATGTACGAAAGTATAGTGGTACCAACACTCTTATATGGGTGTGAAGCATGGGTTGCAAATGCTGCAGCGAGGAGGAGGCTGGAGGCAGTGGAGATGTCCTGTCTAAGGGCAATGTGTGGTGTAAATATTATGCAGAAAATTCGGAATGTGGAAATTAGGAGAAGGTGTGGAGTTACTAAAAGTATTTGTCAGAGGGCTGAAGAGGGGTTGTTGAGGTGGTTTGGTTATTTAGAGAGAATGGATCAAAGTAGAATGACTTGGAGAGCGTATAAATCTGTAGGAAAGGAAGGCGGGGTAGGGGTCGTCCTAGAAAAGGTTGGAGGGAAGGGGTAAAGGAGGTTTTGTGGGCGAGGGCTTGGACTTCCAGCAAGCATGTGTGAGCGTGTTAGATAGGAGTGAATGGAGACGAATGGTTTTGGGACATGACGATCTGTTGGAGTGTGAGCAGGGTAACATTTTGTGAAGGGATTCAAGGAAACCAGTTAATTGATTTAGTTGGACTTGAGTCCTGGAAATGGGAAGTACAATGCCTGCACTTTAAAGGAGCAGTCTGAGATAGTGACAACTGGGAGGGACTTTTCTCAGCTGTCGTATCTGAGCTCCTCTGCAAAGACAGTGATTATGTATGAGTGTGGTGAAAGTGTTGAATGATGATGAAAGTATTTTCTTTTTGGGGATTTTCTTTCTTTTTGGGTCACCCTGCCTCGGTGGGAGACGGCCGACTTGTTGAAAAAATATATATATATATATATATATATATATATATATATATATATATATTGTAACTTTAACAGTATCGTACACAACGTTAAGGGTAAGTCTACGAGGTTAAACGGAAGTAACGCCGCTAACAACAAGAGACGAGTCACAACCAGGAGCTGCGACTCGACCCCCAGCAACCATAAGCTGGTGGGTCACAGTCAACCAATTTTCGCGAGAGGAAATTTTTTTTAACATTAACTAAGATTAATGACTTTTCATATTTTTGACTTCTATATGTCATTATTTTTATAAGCGCTAAATCCTTAAGGGCCCCACAGTCGTAAGGGTTAGGTGTCGTGGGGGTTAACGGAGTTTTATCCATGGAGGTGGTAGAGAAGCTCCAGTTGTCTGGATCAAGAGCCCTTCACTAGTACCCTCCCTAGGTGTCGTGGCCCCTGGGAGAAATGGTCTAGACTTAGTGTAGATATGAGCAGACCATTTTCAGGCCTAGGACCTCGGTCTTCCCAGGGCACGGTGAGTAATGTCAGCAAATATACCCAGAATCATAATTTCTGCCTACTTTAACACCCCAGTTAATGGGAAGAGAAAAGTGCTTATTAGCTAACCTCTAATTAGTACCGGAAGAAACTAATAAGTGTAATGAACTCTGGGGACCAAATCTACCCCTCTTCCCTTGCTCCCTCCTTCCCTCGCTCTCTCCTTCCCTCGCTCTCTCCTTCCCTCCCTCCTTCCCTCCCTCTCATCCCTCTTCGCATCCTGCTTTACACCCATCTCCTCCCATCTCTTACTTTATTTGACGCTGCTTTTTCCTTTTTATCTTTCGTTCATATACTGTTTTCTCTCAGCGCTCTCCATTCATTTCTTTCCTACTCTCCCTCACCTCTTCCTTGCCATTATCGCCCTCAAATCAACTGTTCAACTCTCCCATTCTTTTTCCTGTCTTTACTTTTCTTTTCCTCTTCTTTTTCTTCACTCTTTCTCTCTCTCTCCGACAGTCATGAAACAGGAGGGCTGACAGCCATGTACAAGGGTAGTCGAATTGATAACCATGATACACGTCCACAGGACTGACAGTCAGGAGACACGTCCACAGGACTGACAGTCGGGAGACACGGTCCCAGGACTGACAGTCGGGAGACACGGTCCCAGGACTGACAGTCGGGAGACACGGTCCCAGGACTGACAGTCGGGAGACACGGTCCCAGGACTGACAGTCGGGAGACACGGTCCCAGGACTGACAGTCGGGAGATACGGTCCCCGGACTGACAGTCGGCAGACACGGTCACAGGACTGACAGTCAGGAGACACGGTCACAGGACTGACAGTCAGGAGACACGTCCACAGGACTGACAGTCAGGAGACACGTCCACAGGACTGACAGTCAGGAGACACGTCCACAGGACTGACAGTCAGGAGACACGTCCACAGGACTGACAGTCAGGAGACACGTCCACCGGACTGACAGTCAGGAGACACGTCCACCGGACTGACAGTCAGGAGACACGGTCACCGGACTGACATCTGGATACGTCAGTAGGCTACTGTATATGTGCATACATGTAAGCACATGTGCGTATTGCATCATACATACATACACAACATTCATGTGTGTACACTCTGCTAGCGTTATTTCCTCCTTCGACGGAGAATACTGGCGACGAGCTCTTAATCCAAGGAATTGGAACTATTCTCTTCCTTGCATCAACCCTGATAGCGGTTTATAGCTTTCCATGAATGTAATAATAATTAAAATACTACTACTACTAATAATAATAATAAAAAAAAAAAATTTGTCCCTCACTACCATACGCAGCTCACTGTTATGTTATTTCGTTATTGTTAGGTCACTGTTCGTGATACATAATTACACATATAATCGGCGACACATACCTGATAATTCGTGATATAATCCGCCAACACATTCCATGCAATCCAGCATTTCAGAGAAATGTTGACAAAAATCAACAAAGACGCTAAAATTTCCCAGCTACGGAGGGAATCCAAAGATAATTTATTACGAAATTTATCGATAAAAAACAATTATTTGTTCCATAACTCTCGCACCAAACGATACGAGATGAAATCGGAAGGTAAGAAAAAAGAATAAGATTAAGTCACAATACCGAGGCTGGAACAATTCCTAACTTACCCACGTAATATAGAATTAAACGACGTTTCGCTCCTTCCTGAGCTTGATAATGGTCCACGATAAACCGAAACATCAAGTTTTACTTACAATTGGTGGGTAGGAATGTGTGCAAAAATAAAGTATGATGAGACCTCACTTTCCCGGGAGTACCTTGGTTCGTTTCTCAGCTTGGAAGGTTCTACTCCACCTGTAATTATATCCTGCCCACGGGTAATTACTGAGTCCAGGTGAAGAGGCCGCCCGCTCCTGACTCCTAATGTTCACCTGGAAACCTTGATTGCTGTTATTTCGCTGTACGGGAGCCTGGTGTCTCCACCTTACGGAAGACCCGCCACGTCCACACCTCCTGACGAAGGTGCTCCGGTAAGAGAGTCGAAAAGGTTGAGGAAATAGAAGAGAGCGAAATAGGATGGGAAGTAGTGTGTGAAATAGCTGGATGCAAGGGAAAGAAGCGTAGAGATTGAGAGGTCGCAGGTGAAGAGAGAGAGAGAGAGGTAAGAGAAGTAGAGAGAAGGAACGAGAAGAAAACAAAAGATGAAGAAAGAGAGCATGATGAGGAGGAAAATAGAATAATTTTAACCAGACTGAAGTGAGTTTTTTCAAGCGGAAACATCCCCCCGACGAAGGCTAGCAATTGTAAACACAAACGTTCCGTAATGCTTCTCAATTCACCTCATACCACTGAGAGGTGTGTGACACGTTTCTCTATCTGCCAAACCCTATGAAATTCAAGAATTTTCAATGCTTATTTCCATAGATTTGGAAGTTATGCACATTTTGGATAGGATCTAGACAGGCTATTTTCAGAACGGAACTAGTAACACCACTCCTGGGAAGGACCTAATCTCCTATTTAATAAAAGTAACTAGTTTCCCTAAGCAACTGGCACTCATTTTTTTTATAATTTTTACCGTATTTTCCTGCATATAAGGAGCGTAAGCAGTTGTAACGTAACGTTAGTAAACAAATGCTAAAGAGTAACCCAAAGCCTTTCCTGGACACTGACCTTAAGCATGTAAAGGGCAGGGTGATTTTCCATGACTTTTTTGTTAAAGAAGCGGGCGTTATATGCCAGAAAATACGGTACCTTATAGGTGTTAGTGACTCTTTTAACCTATCTGCTTATAAGGTAAAATTTCAAGGGAAACACTAGCACATCTATTTCCCAAGATACCACTAGTTCTATTGCACTAGCAGAGACCAGAGATGCTGTTGGCGTAAGAGGCAACTGAAGTGAATCTTACAAAAGAATGACAGGAGCTGTGTTTACCTAGGATAAAGTAGTCCTCAGATATGGGATGCCTACCCATCTGTTTCACACATCCCATTTCCAAAAATATTTGTGACACTTTCCTAAGAATTTTCTAATATTTAAATGAAACGCTAAACAAGTGAGGGGTAAAGAACGGGAAGGGAAAAATGCCGAAGGCTCGAACCTCCACCCGCTAATTTCCGAGGAAGGACGAGTAGTAGTAGTATTTTCCCCCAATAAGAGACGCTGTTAACGCAATTTTCACCGAAGACACACAACGCTATTTCCCACCAGGAGCTATTTCCCGGTGGGAGGGAAGCTGGCCGTAATTCCATCTGGCAGCGCCTTATTGATGCTCTTCCTACCTGGCGTAATTCGTAAGGCTGTACAGGCAGGTGATTTCCTACTCCCAAATTGAAAAAGTGAGAAATTTCACGTAGTGGTTAATGGCGACCCTGAGGTTGGTCCTTTGTGTGTGTTTGTGTGTGTGTGTGTGTGTGTGTGTGTGTGTGTGCGCGTGTGTGTGTGTGATCAGTAGGACGGTATAGGTGTAGTCTCGTCCTTATATTCTTTCCTGTTGATCTTTTATTTTTATAGTTCCTCGATAATGTGAGAAATCACGAAAGTGCTTGGAATTTAACTATTTTTCTACACTGGTTGTTCTGAAAATATATAATGTAGTGCCTAATAAGCCGAACTTGCTGAATAGATCGAAATCCCTAAAAAATAATAGACTTTTCCCAAAACTGTTTTTACGGATGGAAGATATATATACATGTATATATAACACTGAACCAATAATCAGTCAGAGAGGAGGTACTGCACTTTGTGAAGCACTAAACCCGTGTTAATAATTCAAATTAAAGATGTTTAGGGCTTCAATCCCTCTTACGTGATGTTTGTCTATATTAAGAAACGTAAAGGTCTCAGTGCTGATCCTTGGAGGACCCTACTTGTACAAGGTTTGAAGAAAAGGTACGCTTTGCCGAACAAGCTTTTATTGGGACAACGTTTCCCTCTGTGTAGAGCTTCAAGTCATAACGTAACGATTTTCGTAATAAAAATGGTTTACGTGAAGTTGATGAGTAGGAGACATGTGCAACAGTCGTACCTAACAACACGAAATGAAACACGAAGGTATAAAAGAAATAAGAATAAGTCACAATACCGAGGCAGGAACAGTTCCTAATTAACCCATGTAATATAGAGGAAAGTGAACGACGTTTCGCTCCTTCCTGATCTTGATAATGTATCTTATTCTTCACGTGATGGAGACATCATGAAAAATCACATTTCTCCTATGCATGGGAGAGACTGGCCCGAGAGATGTCAATTCCCAAGTCATAGTAACTCAAGTTGAAAGAAAGCATCCCAAGGTGCCGTAGCTGATGACCACTTAATGGAATGACCACTTGACGGTATCCACTGCCCTTCTGGAGTCGCCCAGCTCAAGCTTAAAGATTCCAACACCTTGTACAACCCACATCTTACGTGATGGAATATAGCAGGGAAACGGAGTTAGCTTTTCTTCCCACTATTTAATTATATAGAATGGGATAGCGGCACATTGCAAACGATGACTTAAGGTCTATAGGTCTTTTTCTCTACTTTTTCTCTATTCTCTTTGTGAAGAGAATATTTTCTAAGATACAGAACACAAGAGGTTACGTCTCTTTAAGGATTCTTATATACACAAACACACATAGGGGGGGGGGGGAGATAATGGAACGTGTTGTGCCAAGTGATAAATTGACCCAGAAATCATAAGGGTGACAAAATTGGAATTCCAGTCCTAATACACGGTTAAAAATGACTGCTGGAAGTCATGCACGTTAATAAACGTTCATAAACACACGCATATTGAACGTCATGAAAGAACATATACGTTGTCATGTAATAACTAGTAGGTAATTAAGCGCGGGCGGGCGCGCGCGCGCGCACACACTCACAGGATCCATTCATAGATTTAAGAAGAGGTACGATAAAGCTCTCGGAACGGAGAGAGAGTGGACATAGTAACGACCAGCGAAGAGGCGAGGTCAGGAGCTATGAATCGACCCCTGAAACCACAATTTGGTGAGTACACACACACACAGTTAATCATTCTCCCCTTTGCATTCTCTCTCTCTCTCTCTCTCTCTCTCTCTCTCTCTCTCTCTCTCTCTCTCTCTCCTCTCCCTCTCCTTTCTACCATCAAAATTTTGCCTCTTCGACTAAAAGAAAAAAAAAATGAATTTTTTCAGTTGCGTTGCACCATAAAACATTTTGCGAAAAAGGAACAAAATATATTGTCAAAATGTTATTGACTGCGTATGTTGTTTCCATTTATGAAACGGAGCAGACAACGCGAAAAGTTACTGTTCGTAACAGCTGACAACGGGTAAAGTTACTGTTCATGGGGGCTGACAATGGAAACGCTATTATTCATAGGAGCTGACAACTGGAGAGGATACTGTTCATGGGGACAAACAGTGAGAGAGGGTACTGTTCATGGGGACAGTGAGTGAGGGTATTGTTCATGGGGGCAGTGAGAGAGGGTACTGTTCATGGGGGACAAACAGTGAGAGAGGGTACTGTTCATGGGGATAGAGAGAGGATACTATTCATGGGGACAGTGAGAGAGGGTGCTGTTCATGGGGACAGTGAGATAGGGTGCTGTTCATGGGGGACAAACAGTGAGATAGGGTGCTGTTCATGGGGACAGTGAGTGAGGGTACTGTTCATGGGGGCAGTGAGAGAGGATACTGTTCATTGGGGACAAACAGTGAGATAGGGTACTGTTCATGGGGACAGAGAGAGGATACTATTCATGGGGACAGTGAGTGAGGGTATTGTTCATGGGGACAGTGAGAGAGGATACTGTTCATGGGGGACAAACAGTGAGAGAGGGTGCTGTTCATTGGGACAGTGAGAGAGGATACTGTTCATGGGCACAAACAGTGAGAGAGGGTGCTGTTCATGGGGGACAAACAGTGAGAGAGGGTACTGTTCATGGGGGACAAACAGTGAGAGATGGTGCTGTTCATGGGGATAAACAGTGAGAGAGGGTGCTGTTCATGGGGACAGAGAGAGGATACTGTTCATGGGGGACAAACAGTGAGATAGGGTACTGTTCATGGGGACAGTGAGAGAGGATACTGTTCATGGGCACAAACAGTGAGAGAGGGTGCTGTTCATGGGGGACAAACAGTGAGAGAGGGTACTGTTCATGGGGGACAAACAGTGAGAGAGAGTACTGTTCATGGGGACATTGAGAGAGGATACTGTTCATGGGGATAAACAGTGAGAGAGGGTGCTGTTCATGGGGACAGAGAGAGGATACTGTTCATGGGGGCAAACAGTGAGAGAGGATACTGTTCATGGGGGTAAACAGCGGGAGAGAGTATTAGTGACAGTCAACGGGAAAAGGCGTTGTTTTATGAGATAGATGGAAAAATTAAAGTTTATCAAAACAGACAACGGGAAAAGGGTACTGTTTAACGGAGCAGACAACGGGAAAAAAATACTGCTTAGCGAGACAGCCCGAGAAAGGGTTTCGAATAACGGAACATACAACAGAAAAATTTACTGTTCAACAGAGCAAATAGCGGGAAATATGATGCGCTGGAATGTTAAGGAATATCAGACTATTGAAGATAATTAGAAATGAAATCTTTCAAGAACGTAAATATAAAAATGGTTCTGGTTTTTACGGAGATTTTGCGATCTTGTCTTATTCATCAACGGTCGCTTTACTAATCGGGGTGTAAACTCTGTTGCAAAAAAAAAAAAAAAAAAAAAATCCTGACATCCAAAAATTAATAAATTTCATTCACGTTAAATCATTATAAACTTAATTTATTCTAAATTATGATTAATTAAATTACGGTAATTTTAGCAGTGAAGACTAGTCACAAAGATTTTGCAAGATAAATAAAAATTTCTGTACTATATATATATATACACACACAAGTGAATATAGGAAAGAGTAAGGTTATGAGGATAACAAAAAGATTAGGTGACGAAAGATTGGATATCAGATTGGAGGGAGAGAGTATGGAGGAGGTGAATGTATTCAGATATTTAGGAGTGGACATGTCAGCAGATGGGTCTATGAAGGATGAGGTGAATCATAGAATTGATGAGGGGAAAAGGGTGAGTGGAGCACTTCGGAGTCTGTGGAGACAAAGAACCTTGTCCATGGAAGTAAAGAGGGGAATGTATGGAGTATAGTTATACCAACACTCTTATATGGGTGTGAAGCATGGGTGATGAATGTTGCAACGAGGAGAAGGCTGGAGGCAGTGGAGATGTCATGTCTGAGGTCAATGTGTGGTGTGAATATAATGCAGAGAATTCGGAGTTTGGAAATTAGGAGGAGGTGCGGGATTACCAAAACTATTATCCAGAGAGCTGAGGAGGGGTTGTTGAGGTGGTTCGGACATGTAGAGAGAATGGAACGAAGCAGAATGACTTCGAGAGTGTATAAATCTGTAGTGGAGGGAAGGCGGGGTAGGGGTCGGCCTAGGAAAGGTTGGAGGGAGGGGGTAAAGGAGGCTTTGTGTGCGAGGGGCTTGGATTTCCAGCAACCATGCGTGAGCGTATTTGACAGGAGTGAATGGAGACAAATAGTTTTTAATACTTGACGTGCTGTTGGAGTGTGAGCAAAGTAACATTTATGAAGGGATTCAGGGAAACCGGCAGGCCGGACTTGAGTCCTGGAGATGGGAAGTACAGTGTCTGCACTCTGAAGGAGGGGTGTTAATGTTGCAGTTTTATAACTGTAGTGTAAAGCACCCCTCTGGCAAGACAGTGATGGAGTGAATGATGATGAAAGTTTCTTTTCGGGCCACCCTGGCTTGGTGGGAATCGGCCAATGTGTTAATAAAAAAATAAATATATATATATATATATATATATATATATATATATATATATATATATCGTGCCGTAAAGGTAAAATTTGCTATTTTGGCTTAAATAGCAACGCTCTTCTTGCCGAATAAGGCAAGCGAAAATTTGTGTATGCAATAATTTCGCAAAAATCTTTCTGAACCTAACAAAAGAAATATATTTCATTGTGTTTATATATTATTAAATTATTGTAAACTTATCTAAAATATATTTACTTGGATTAGGCTAAGTTAAATTGCGCTTGTTATAATAAGGTTAGGGAAGCTTTGTAAGTTTCTTACGGTACAAAATTATTAATTTTTTCATTAACATAAATTAAAAAAATATATCTTTAAACGGACAAGAGAAAATTTTAGAATTAATTTTTAAATGATTTCTTGCAAATTGACCAGTTTTACCTATTCGGCACGACATATGTATACAAATATTTAAAAAATCTGCTTTTCGATCCTGTTTTTTTTTTTTACAATTCGTTCCTTCTTACTCAAGTACCAGTTAATTAACGTGGTTTTGTTGTCTCCTACTCTTGTGCTCATATAAATTCACAATACCGCTAGTGTAACACTAAAGCTGGGACTCAGGGTATTGATAATTCCTGGTAATGATTAAAGTCTATAAGATTAGGTACTTTTAGGATAAATTTATGTTTTTTTTAACCATATATATTTTAATTTCAGTGAAAAATGAAATCTCCCAAAAATACTTGAATTCTCAATAAAATCTTGTTTTCCAGTAAAGCCATTTTCGGTCGACTGAAAAGGGTCAAAGTTTAGAGTTTAAGTACACAATGTTACTTTCAAGATCCCGCAATGAATAAAACAGTAAAAATATTTTAAACGACATTATTATTAAAAACAATATGGATATTACACAACCAAATTTGGCTTTTACAAAGATGGCCAGCACAGGAAGCACAATCTTTTACAAAGCTGGCCAGCACAGGAAGCACAATCTTTTACAAAGCTGGCCAGCACAGGAAGCACAATCTTTTACAAAGCTGGCCAGCACAGGAAGCACAATCTTTTACAAAGCTGGCCAGCACAGGAAGCACAATCTTTTACAATGCTGGCCAGTACAGGAAGCACAATCTTTTACAAAGCTGGCCAGCACAGGAAGCACAATCTTTTACAAAGCTGGCCAGCACAGGAAGCACAATCTTTTACAAAGCTGGCCAGCACAGGAAGCACAATCTTTTACAAAGCTGGCCAGCACAGGAAGCACAATCTTTTACAAAGCTGGCCAGTACAGGAAGCACAATCTTATACAAAGCTGGCCAGTACAGGAAGCACAATCTTTTACAAAGCTGGCCAGCACAGGAAGCACAATCTTTTACAAAGCTGGCCAGCACAGGAAGCACAATATTTTACAAAGCTGGCCAGCACAGGAAGCACAATCTTTACAAAGCTGGCCAGCACAGGAAGCACAATCTTTTACAAAGCTGGCCAGCACAGGAGCACAATCTTTTACAAAGCTGGCCAGCACAGGAGCACAATCTTTTACAAAGCTGGCCAGCACAGGAAGCACAATCTTTACAAAGCTGGCCAGCACAGGAAGCACAATCTTTACAAAGCTGGCCAGCACAGGAAGCACAATCTTTACAAAGCTGGCCAGCACAGGAAGCACAATCTTTACAAAGCTGGCCAGCACAGGAAGCACAATCTTTTACAAAGCTGGCCAGCACAGGAAGCACAATCTTTTACAAAGCTGGCCAGCACAGGAAGCACAATCTTTTACAAAGCTGGCCAGCACAGGAAGCACAATCTTTTACAAAGCTGGCCAGCACAGGAAGCACAATCTTTACAAAGCTGGCCAGTACAGGAAGCACAATCTTTACAAAGCTGGCCAGTACAGGAAGCACAATCTTTACAAAGCTGGCCAGTACAGGAAGCACAATCTTTACAAAGCTGGCCAGCACAGGAAGCACAATCTTTACAAAGCTGGCCAGCACAGGAAGCACAATCTTTACAAAGCTGGCCAGCACAGGAGCACAATCTTTACAAAGCTGGCCAGCACAGGAAGCACAATCTTTACAAAGCTGGCCAGCACAGGAAGCACATCTTTACAAAGCTGGCCAGCACAGGAAGCACAATCTTTTACAAAGCTGGCCAGCACAGGAAGCACAATCTTTTACAAAGCTGGCCAGCACAGGAAGCACAATCTTTTACACATAGCTAAACTTGGCCTCTACAAGGATGACTAATTTTTCGAAGACTGTCGGGTAAATGGGATCATTATTGATACTTTGGCTGAGGTGTATACCAACACCGGGTCAGTAGCCTCGTGCATCAGATTAATAAAGAGTAACCACTAGTTATTTACGAGACTCTCAAAATAATCTAAAATAAAATATTTATACGATGTTAATGTGATCAAGGACGTACACTTTACTTTCTCAAGTGCAGAGAGGATTACTTGAGGCTAAAATAAGCTGTTTCATGTGCTAGGAATTTTTTTTTCCTAGGAGGGTCACTGTCCCTTCGTCAGGATTCACCTGGTATAAAAATATAGGGGTATCCATTGACACTTATTCCTTTGCAATAAATGGAAAGAAAGACAGAGTCTGGTGTAACAGTCTCACACAGACATTGTGGTGTAGTAGGAATAGGAAGCTGGTGATGATGGTGGTGGTGGTGATGAAAATGGTGATGGTGGTGATGCTAATGGTGATGGTGGGGGTGAGGGGTGATGCTTTTGAAAACCGACAGGGTGAAGAATGAGACAGATGAGCAACACTGATGAAGACATTATCTTCAGGCTGAGGGACTGATTTCCCCAAACTCCTTCTCATCTTCTACCGTTCTTCTCTGTATTGGACTGATGAAGCCACTGTCTGGCTAAACACTTCCAAAAAGATACGTAAATGTTGCACAAATGTCTCATTCTGCATCATGATGTCAGTGGTTTTAGCGGTGGGTGTGATAACTATGATAGTGGTGATAGTGGTGCTAATAATAATGTAGTAATAATGGTGCTAATGATGTAACGATTTTAATGAAAAAAAATTAATTATACAAATAAAGTATATTTTATTCTAGGACAAATTGATGCCCATTTGAGCCAAATATCAAACCACACCCGTACGTTAATAAGGGTTCTATGATGGATCGAAATATCGTCTTACGGTTCCTCTCTAGGCGTTATGTCTGAATACAGATTTATTCCAGTATAAAACGATCAAAACTGAAATAAAACGTCAACGATCACTCGAATTTAAGATGGTGAATTTCCTAGGTAAATCCTAGTCAGTAATTTGTTTCGGCCGCTGAGAGAGAAAGAGAGAGAGAGACCGAGAGACAGAGAGACCAAGAAACAAAGAAAGACCGAGAGACCAAGAGACAGAGACCTTCAATAACCCCAAAATCAGTGAGAATCTTACCATATCTACTTATGGAGCATCAAAAACCATTCTGAAAACCTGATTTCGAAAAAAAAATCAAAGATTATATTTTATACATATAAAATAATCGAGCCTCAAGGTAAGATTTAAGAAGTTATTTTGTTACAGATAACCCCATTGTGTTGTGTTAATTTATTTACCATGACAACACAAGCAGTGTGATTAATGTTTGTGTGTGTCAGACAAGCAATCTGTGAAGACTCTAAACTGTGCTTCACTAGAGCAGAAAAAAAGATATAATTCTGCTGTTAATGGCTTGCTTTAATATGTTTTTATCAAATGCGTTAATTATTACACCTTTACCCGCGCTGCCTCCCTCCCTCTCCTCTGCTACATACACACATACACCCACATGCCCACATAAATGTGGACACGTAGGGGCCACAAGAATTAGAGGTGAAGCTCTGAAGGCTTTGTGGAAACTGAGGTCAGGGGATTCCTGATGTGCCTTTAGCAACTCTGCATCAGGACCATCACAACGAGGCTACGAACTTAATGAAATTACGAGACTTAGAGATAGGTGGTTGTGTGTGTGTGTGTGTGTGTGTGTACAAACACACACGCACACACAAACAATCTCTCACAAACTTCGCGACTAGCGAAGAGGCGGAGCTGTGACTCGATCCTTGCAACCACATATAGGTTAGTACATACACACGACCCCTGCAACAACATATAGATGAATACACACAGAACCCACACACTCATACCATGACACCCACAACCCACACACTTATACCATGACAAACAATTCACACATTCATACCATGACACACAACCCACATACTTATACTATGATACCCAGAACCCACACACTCATATCATGACACAACTCACACACTCATACCCTGATACCCAGAACCAATATACTCGTGCAGTGACACAGAACCCACACTCAGATTACTACAGTCACCCCATGACACACGCAGAACTCCCAGTCCGTGACACTCAGAAACCCTCACACTCAGAACATGAAACTTAAAAACCCCTCTCAATCAACTATGGCTTTCAAAACCCCTCACACTCAGGCTATGAAACTCAGAGCCCTCATACTCAGATCATTACCCCTTTCAAAACTTTCCTAATTCTAAATTGGCCTAACAGTATTTCATTGAGGGGATCTCCCTCCGTACCCTGCCTACACTCACCCACTTCCCTCTTCCTCAAATATTCCCATTCCAGATTCTTGCTATCACATTCCCATTCCTGCCTTCCCCTCCTGGATGTTTTACATGCCTTCCGGCTGCCTGGGTCTCCCCTCATACTCCCCTCTCCTCTATGGCCGCATTTCTTATCTTCCCCTCTCTTCCCCCCACTACTCTCTCACATCTCTTCTTCCCATTGCCTCCATCTCCCTCACATCTCTTACTCTCCTTTTATTTCTTCTCTCCCACTCCCTCCGTTACCACGTAGCACAATAGTAATGCGTTCGGCTCACAGACGAAATTACCCGGGTCGAATCCTAGTTGGGGAGAGACGTAGGGGTAAGTCTTCTAACACCTAGCAGTAAATAGGTACCTAGAGGTAGTTGAGGGCTGTAGGTTATGTCCTGACGAAGGATCCGAGAACCTACTGGGACTAAGCCACACTGCTTGGGCTTTCTTGGGTTATCCTGGGTTATTTACCCACCAAGGTCAATAATTCACAAGGGTTAGTAATCCACTGGGGTTTAATCAACCGGGGTTAATAATCCACCAGGGTTAATAATCCACCTTGGTTAATAATCCACTGGAATCAATAATCCACCAGGGTTAATAATCCACTCGGGTTAATAATCTAACGGGGTTAATCCTCCATTGCTCTTTCCTCTTATGTACTCTTTAATTCACTCTTCTCTTGCCTCCTATCTCTCCTCTATCCTCTCTACCTCTGCTGTTTTTTCCTGCTATCCCATTTCCCCCCTCTTTATTCTTCTTTCCCTCCTTCCTCTTCTCTTACCCTCTTCCTCCTCCTCTA
Organism: Cherax destructor; assembly: GCA_009830355.1. Lineage (NCBI taxonomy): Eukaryota > Metazoa > Arthropoda > Malacostraca > Decapoda > Parastacidae > Cherax > Cherax destructor. The sequence goes on along the minus strand of WNWK01000325.1, from coordinate 519,379 downwards.
CCCTCCCCCGTCCACTCCCCTCGTTCTATTGTCTCTCCCTTGGTCACGGGTCGGGAGTCATCCCGCCCAAGAGGGCTTCTCCCCTCTGTTTGAATTACACGCCCACCCGCCCTGTTGTCCTCATCCCGCCCACACCTGTTCTGTTTTCATCCCTCCCACACCTGCTCTGTTGTCGTTATCCCGCCCACACCCGTTATGTTATTCTCAACCCGCCAACACCCACTATGTTGTAATCATCCCGCCCACACCTGCAACCCCCACCCTCTCCTTACCGACCATTCTTGCCGCCCACACCCCACCCTCTGACCATACCTGCCTCCACACTCACCCCCATGAACATACCACCCACACACATCCCCCGACTACACCCACACCACCGCACCAACCCACCACCCAACTATTTCCCACCCTTTTCACCCTTTCCCCTCGCACGATTCCCAAGTGATAGTAACTCCAGCTCTCCTAGAAGGAAGCCTTACTGGAGGTCTTGATAATATCCTCATTGCCCTACTAAAGTCTCCCAGCTAAAGCTGATACATTTTAACACCTTGTGTGAGCACCATCCTGCGTGGTGGAATATGGCAGGGAATCGTAGCTTTTGTTCCCACTTTGTAACTAGAATAGGGGAGTAGCTCACTGCGGATGTATCCAATTTTGTTTCATAAAAGTGTATTGGTAGTGCAGGGGGTAGAGAATGGTTTGTGTGCGAGGGGCTTAGACTTTCAGCAAGCGTGCGTGAGGGTGTTAGGAACGAGTGGAGGCAAATAGTTTTTATGGCTTGACGTGCTGTTGGAGTGTGAGCAAAGTAACGTTTTTGAAGGGATTCAGTGGTACCAATTAGCCTGACTTGAGTCCTGGAGGTGGGAGGTACAGTGCCTGCACTCTGAAGGAGGAGTGGAGGTATGTTGCAGTTTTTGAACAGTAGTATCGGCACACCTCTGGTAAGACAGTGATGGAGTGAGTGATGATGAAAGTGTTTCGTCTTTTGGGTCACCCTGCCTCGGGGAGAAACGGCAGATTGTATACAGCACTTGTTTTGGTGATCAGTTTCTCTGATGATTAATTTGGCGTCTTTAAGGTTCATGAGATGGTTGTGGGAGCTGTGGTGGACAGTACAGGCGTTGCCTCGTCTCTCAGGCATGCGTACCTGATATATTTTCCCAAGTTCTAGAAGTTGTCCCATGTATAGCTTGTCGCCTCCTCCACATGGGATGGTAGAGAAGCCACAGCTAGTTCTTTGTGATGTGACTCATGAAATCGTAATAACATGATTGGAAACAAAACACGGAACGGGTGGGGCTTAAACCCATGGCAAGTGAGTCTTTAAAATCGCAGACCAGTGCGTTAACCACTCAGCCAGGTGGTATATATAGGAATATAGAGATAGACAATATAATAACCTACGTTATCCCTCCTTCCTTTCCTTAGGTGATTATTTATTAATATTTCTACTTATTTAGTTTTCTCAGATATCCCCGAATTAACCTAATTACCTCATTCCCATTGAAATTATTATTTTAATTATTAATTTATTATATAATAATAATTATTATAATTATTATTATTACTATTAGTAGTAGTAGTAGTATACAAAACAAAAATATAATGAATATTACTTTACATTAAGAGGAACTCAAAACCTGAGGAAAATGGTCAGTGAACACAACGAAGTGATGTTTAATTAACCCAACAAAATTGGCAACAAACTTTCCAATGAGCTTAATTAACGAGTCAAGCAAGAGGAACACGGATTATACACAACCCCTCGTGAAGACGGGGGATATTTTTTAGCAAATGGGATAAACCTGGAGGAACCTCCACGCAGACGAACTTGGTCATCTTCCATCATTTTAAGTCTTACAACCACAACATAGACTGGGAACATTCCTCCTTGTTACAATAGCATCGCTGTGAATTTATGATGCTGGCCTTCCAGGAGAGGAACGCCTTGATGCTGTTGAAAGACTCTCGAATCGACTAATTGCAGATACTCGCCTCTTAACCTATTCCTTTTTACCTTAATATTTTTTGCGTTTGCCTGTGAATTAAATAATAACAGTAATTCAAATTGTTGAAATTTTGGATACGGTTATTTAACATAGTTAAAGAAGGGATGTCACCCAAGTGTCAAGGAAGCTCACATGCTGTTCCTGTGCAGGATGCAACCCTGTTAGCCTGGCTGCAAGACAAATCCTTAATACTGCGCATCATTTTCACGTTTTTTTAGTATTTTCCAAGCATTTTTAGGGCATTTTGAGTATTTTCCAAGCATTTTTAGTGCATTTAGAATATTTTCCAAGCATTTTTAGGGCATTTTAAGTGATCCACTAAAAGATTTTTTTGGGGAAAAGTCATTTACTGAAGAGGATCCCGGAATGGGATCGAGAGTACCATTTTTGCGATTAGTGAAAAGAGGGTCGAACAGCTCCTTACCTTGTAGTGAAACGTGAGTCTCCAACAAATCAGAAATGCAAAACAAGTGTAGGTGAGTACGTATTTTTATTTTAAAACGTTTTAGCGAAGGATTGTTAAAAACTGCATGGAACAAGAGCATTTAAGTATACCAGGTAAAGTCTGTAATAGAAATGTGAGCGAGGGAGTGATGGGAGAGACGGGAAATATGTCAGAAAGACACCTACTGCAGAACTAACTCTTATTATAGATGTTTCGCCCTTAAAAAAATTATATCAGCTTCATAGCTTTGTATCCAGAGCAAAGGGTCTTCTTCAAATACCTTTTCACGATACTTGTTGACAATACATGCCCTTATACACAGGAAGTATGACCGGAAAGAATGGTTTTAAAAGAGTTAGAAAGGATGAGTGATGGTACACTCTGGTACACTCTGGTACACTCTGGTGCACTCTGTACAAAAGAAAAGTAAAGACCACATCGAGACATGCAATGGCAGATTTTTCACCACACATGAAAGAAAGGGCACATTACAGAGTTATGTCCTAGTAAAGCTATGTGGATACCAGTGAAGCTATGTGGATACTAGTGAAGCTATGTGGATACTAGTCAAGCTATGTTGATATTAGTCAAGCTATGTTGATACTGGTCAAGCTATGTTGATACTAGTAAAGCTATGTGGATACTAGTCAAGCTATGTGGATACTAGTCAAGCTATGTGGATACTAGTCAAGCTATGTTGATACTAGTCAGCTATGTCGATTTGAGTCAAGCATATTGTGATATCACTTGCCGAACTTACCGAATATTGCGAACTCCCTTAAAAAATTGACTTAAAAAAATACTGATTTTATAGGCATATTTTTTTCATTGACAATTATGGAAAAAAATATTCTTTGACCCAACCTAACCTTAAAATCCTCATCTAACTTAACCTAACGCCCTTTTTTTATCAAAATTCTACTAAATTTATCATAGAATAGCTTAAAATTAATACAATTTTATATAAATGAAATATATTTTTTCATTATATAAAGATTGGTTTCCCTAGATTTGTGGCATAAACAAATTTTCACTCTTCTTATTCGGCAGGCAAGACCCTTGTTTTAGGCCTAACTCGCCGGTTTGGCTTGTTCAGCATGACTGTAGTATCTGCACGCCTCTGGCAAGACAGTGATGGAGTGATGATGAAAGTGTTTCTTCTTCTTTTTCGGTCACCCTGCTTTGGCAAGAAACAGCCAGAGTGTCAATAAAAATCCTACTTTCTCCCTTCCCCCTCTCTCTCTCTGTCTCTCTGTCTCTCTGTCTCTGTCTCTCTGTCTCTCTGTCTCTGTCTCTCTGTCTCTCTGTCTCTCTGTCTCTCTGTCTCTCTCTCTCTCTCTCTCTCTCTCTCTCTCTCTCTCTCTCCCTACACCTTCCCACCTGCCCGGTGCTTCCCACTGTAGCCAGAAGCCCACGCGGACTCTCGATCAATGCCCGCCGTAAAAATTGATTTAGGGTCACAAACGCCGCATTGCATTTTTTATTCATGGGATGACAAATCATATTTCCCCCAGCCTACTGGTGGCACCATGAGCGAGATCACTCGCTCATTGGCTCATGGAAAAATATCCTTTTTGGGGGGTGGATTCCCCCCTTCCCCCAAAAAAAAATGAAAAAAAAAAATGTGTAAAAAAAAGCGTTTCGCGTAACAATGAAACTTTTCAAAACAATAGAGCAATTTTGGTCTGGCAACGACGACAGAAATGGTGAATGTGAAATATTCCAGACACAAAAATAAATTATATTTTTTCCCCGTTGTTGCTGTTCTTGTTGCTGTTTTTACCTGTTGTTGCTGTTTTGATGTTTTTTTTATCTTATTGTTGCTGTTTTTGTTTGTTTTTCCTTTTTTTTTTGCTGTTTTTGAGGCTTTTTTCCCTCTTGTTTTTGTTGTTTTTTAATCTTGTTGTTGCTGTTTTGATGTTTTTATATTATTGTTGCTGTTTTTGTTTGTTTTTCCTTTTTTTTTTTTTTTCATGCTTGTTTTCCTCTTGTTTTTGTTGCTGTTTTTTTCCTGTTGATGCTGTATTTGTTTTTTCCTATTGTTGCTTATTTTGCTACTTTTTCTTGTTGCTGTTTTTTTATGTTTTTTCCAATTGCTGGGTTTTAATGCTGTTTTTCCCAATTGCTGTCGTTTTGTTGATGTTTTTCCCATTTTTTGTCTTTGCTCTTGCCGTTATTGTTGAGTGTTTTTAGTTTTGTTGTGTTGCTTTTATTCTTCTTGTTGCCGTTGCTGTCTCTGTTATTGTTTTTGCTCTCGCTGTTGTTGTCGTTGTTTCAGCTGTTTTTGCTCTTCCCGTTTTGTAAAGAGTTAAAGCTGTTGCTGATGTTGTAGATGTCGTTGCTGGTGCCGTTGATGTTGCAAATGTTGATGGTTGGTGTTGTTGATGATGCTGTTAGTGTTGATATTAATGCTTTTGAAGGTTTTGTTGTTACTTGTTGTTATTGTTGCAGTTTTTGGTGTTTGTTACTACTGTTGCTTTTGTTTTTGTTGCAGTTGCTGATTCTGTTGCTGTTTTCAATGTTAAACTTGTGGCTGCCTCTCTGTTTTCGAGGCTAATGATTCTGTTGCAGTTCTTACTGTTGTTGCTGCTCCTCCTGCTGTCCTTGATGCTGCTGTTATTGCTGCCGTTGCTTCTGCTGCTGTTTTTCTATGTTTATGCAGGAAATAGGTACACAAGAGCACAGTTTGAAGTTAGGTACACAGATGAATCACATGGATGTCAGGAACTATTATTTCTATCTTAATTTTCAAGAAGAGAAATCTGGAAAACGTAGTGGTAGAGGATGGATTCATTCACAGCTTTAAGAATGGGTATGTTAGTGCTCACTTACCGAAGAAAGGGTTAAAAAAAGCTGCAAACCTCACGCATGGAGATGGATCTCGGGGTAAACATTATACCGACTATATCACCTGACTGAATAACTGCAATAATTGCGCATCTAACAAATCTAAAACAAGCTTTCAGAACCCTTAGAATGGAGTCATTCACTACGCTATAAATCAGGTTCATATTAGAGTATGCAGCACTAGTGTGGAACCCACACCCTATCCAGCATGTCAAGAAATTGAAGAAAGTCCAGAAGTTCGCAACGAAACTAGTCCCTAGGCTAAGGGGTATGTTTTATGATAAGAGATTAAGAGAGGTAAACCTGATGACATTAGTGGAAAGAAAGACTAGGGGTGATAGGATAACAATGTAGAAAATAATGAGACGAATAAGCAAGGTGGACAGGGACAGACTGTTCGAAAGACTGGGAAATAAAACTCGAGGAGACAGACGGAAGATGTAAATGCAAATGAGTCACAGGGATGTTAGGAAGAATTTCATCAGTCAGTGAATAGTCAGGAAATGGAATGACTTGGATAGCTGAGTGCTAGAGGCAGAATTCATACGTAGTTTTAAGAAGAAGTACGATAATGCTCTCGAAGCCAGGGAAAAAGAGTAAACTCAGAAGCGGCTTGCAAAGGAGTTTTATTCACTTCGATACTCCACTGAAAAAAACGGATACGAGTCGAGTCGCATAGGCATAAAAGCTATGTAGAAAATTACTCCAGTGTGAGGATAGTGAACAAATGGAACATTTCGAAGGGGTGTACTGGAGACCAGCTCAGTACTGGAGACTGACGAACAGCTGTAATAGCGTCCGTAAGTCCAGGGAGAGTCACACCAGTTAGTCGTTGTTCAGAGGCAGAGTCCAGGAGCTGGAGCTCATTTACTTTAAAGAAATAGATGGATACAATTAGGTGAATACAGCCAGGTGAATACAGCCAGGTGACTACAACTAGGTGACTACAACTAGGTGACTACAACTAGGTGACTACAACTAGGTGACTACAACTAGGTGACTACAACTAGGTGACTACAACTAGGTGACTACAACTAGGTGACTACAACTAGGTGACTACAACTAGGTGACTACAACTAGGTGACTACAACTAGGTGACTACACCTAGGCGAATACACCTAGGTGACTACACAAAGGTGACAACAACTAGGCCAATAAACACTTGCTGAAAGAAAAAAAACAAAGCATGAAAATGCTATTTGCATTTGGAAATGACTTTTGGAAGTTGATAAAAATCAACACTTGTTGCACTTCTGGCCACCACACAGGGGCGAAGCATCACAACTGAAATGGTACAGTGTTTATATTATTCTATCATATCTGGTGACAGCCACTGTGAGAGTCGACCGTGGCTCTGCTACGCTACACGTTGGATAAACCATACCACGGGTGGGGTTCGAACCCGCGGTCAGTCTCAAAACTCCAGACCGTCGCGTAAGCTACTAGGCAGCCACCTAACACAGACCTGCATGTGATGTATACACACCCGAGGCCAGGAGCTACAAGATGCTTGCACGCACAAGGAAGAGAGCTATAAGATATGTGAATGCACGGGCCCAAGAGCTGCAAGATGAATTG